>CM008280.1:16816969-16837491 GCA_002319775.1 Fagopyrum tataricum | reverse complement strand
ACACCCGCTAATCTCGGAGGCAAAGCCAATCTGTATGCTGCACTCCCAACCCGATCCAGAATCTCGAATGGTCCGACATATCGGGGCTCAACTTCCCCTTAATGCCAAAACGTCTAACACCTCGTGTCGGGGACACTCTTAGCCACACATGGGCTCCAACTCTGAACTCTAGAGGTCTACGCCTCCGGTCTGCATACGACTTCTGACGGCTCTGCGCAGTCAGCATCCGCTCTTTAATCAATGCTACTCGAGCCACATCATCCTGAATTTGATCAGGTGCTAAACCACTAACAATGCTCTGCTCATCCCAGCATAATGGGGTACGACATCTCTGTCCATACAGTGCCTCATATGGGGCCATCCCAATCGATGCATGCCAGCTGTTGTTGTATGAGAACTCAACAAGTGGGAGATGATCCGTCCACACTTGCCCCCAATCCAACACACAAGCTCGCAGCATATCCTCCCGGGTCTGAATAGTCCTCTCTGACTGACCATCTGTCTGAGGATGGAATGCAGTCGTGAAGTGCAAACTCGTCCCCAGGGCATTCTGAATCTGCTGCCAAAACCTCGAGGTAAATCGTCCATCTCTGTCTAAGACTATCGTCCTTGGTACACCATGGAGTCTCACTATCTGCCTAGTGTACTCCTCAACTAATCTGCTCACCGGCCATGTCTCCCTAATAGGAATGAATCGTTCCGTCTTTGTCAATCTGTCCACAATAACTCTGATAGCATCAAAAATCCGGCTCAGTCTCAGCCCGGTCACAAAATCCATGGTGACGTCCTCCCACTTCCTTTGTGGAACAGGAAGTGAATGGAGCTCACCTCTAGGTCTACAATGCTCTATCTTGACCTGCTGGCAGGTCGCACACTGTGCCACAAATCTGGCCACATCGGCTTCAGCCCTACCAATATAGACGTTCAAATCCTGATACATCTTACTCGTACCTGGATGTACAGAGTAAGGTGTACAATGAGCCTCCTATAAAATCCTCTATGTCAGCTCTGTATCAGCAGGTACACAAACGCAACCGCGGCGTCTCAAAACTCCATATGCTCCTAGTAGGAACCGTGGTGCTTCATCCCGAGACATCCTATCTCGTATCCTCGTCAGTGTCGGGCAGGTCTCCTGCTTCTGTTGGATCTCACCCAATAGATCAGGAAGAACCTCTAAAGTACGCAGCTGGGCATCCTCATCAGGAAACTGGATGTCCAACTCTAAGCAGATAAGATCCCTCTGCAATTGATGCTGAACTATCAGCCTTGCAATCGTCTGCTCTTGAGGCGTCTTCCTACTCAAGGCGTCAGCAACAAAGTTCGCCCTCCCCGGATGATACAGAATCTCCAGATCAAAATCCTTGATTAGCTCAAGCCACCTACGCTGGCGGTTATTCAATTCCCGCTGCATTAATACACATCCCAAGCCTAGCTTGGATGCATCACTGTACCCTCTGGCATCCAGAACTCACACTTAGAGAACTTAGCATAAAGTTCTCTATCCCGCAAAACCTGCAATACAGTCCTCATATGTCCCGCATGCTCCTCTCCACTGCGAGAGTATACTAGAATGTCATCTATGAAACCACCACAAACTGATCCAGGAAGTCGGTGAAGATACTGTTCATCAACTCCATAAAAACGGTTGGGGCATTCATAAGCAGAAAATGGCATCACTACAAACTCGTAGTGGCCATATCTGGTCCGGAATGTTGTCCTTTGCACATCCTGCTCTTTCACCCTCAACTGGTGATATCCTGAACGCAGATCAATCCTGGAGAACACAATCGCTCCCTGTAGCTGATCTAACAAATCATCAATACGCGGCAATGGATACTTGTTCTTGATGGTCACCTCGTTCAGCTCTCTGTAATCTATACACAATCTCAACGATCTGTCCCTCTTCTGTACGAAGAGGACAGGTGCTCCCCATGGAGATACGCTAGGGCGAATAAAGCCCTTCTCAGCCGGCTCCTCAAGTTGCTTCTTCAGCTCCAGCATCTCGACAGGCGCCATCCGATATGGGGCCTTCGAGATCGGTCTCGTACCAGGCTCTAACTCAATACTGAAATCCACATTCCTCTGAGGCGGCAAACTGGAAGGCTCAACAAATACATCTGCAAAATCACAGACCACTGGGATATCCTCTAATGTTGGATTCTCCCCTCCTTCATGGCATACCACCAGAAGGCCTCACAACCCTGTGCAATCAGTCTAGCTGCTCGTATCGCACTGATAACCATGCCAGATTTTCCAAGGTCCTAACCTCGGAAGACCTCTATCTGTCCTAACTCGGTAGAGAGGGTAATAGTCCTCATAGCTACATCTAAGACTGTAGAATGTCTATCCAACCAATCCATACCTAGAATGACTTCTTCATGTACTAATGGCATGACAAAGAAGTCCACAAGCAAAACACGGGTCCCTACCGAAATGGGACAAATCACGAATCTCACGGGTACCTCTGACCCTACTACCATCGGATAACCCTATACGAAAGGGTATCCCCTCAGTCGTATCTAGACTCAAACACTCAATACAAGCATCAAATATAAAAGAAGACATAGCTCCACTATCAAACAAACTCTAACAGGTAAAACCATGGATCAGAATGGTACCTGTAACAGTCGGTGCAGCTGGCTCCTCTGCACTCCTCAACTCAAAAACTCGGCCCTGTGGCCCTCTGGTGTTAGTGGTGCTCCCACCACGACCTCTGCCTCTACCCAACCCAAGAGTAGATCCTTGAGTGGTAGGACGATCTGGGACTCTCTGTTGTCCTTGTATCTGCTGCTGAGGTGGCCTCTGCCCACCTCTCGCTGCACTGGCAGGGAAAGAACCCTGTTGAGATGCAGCTCCACCTTGTCTACAGAAAACAGCTATGTGGCCTCGTCCACCACAAGTGAAGCAAGTCACAATCTGCCTCGTACACTCTGGTCTGATATGTCCATACTCAGCACAGTTGAAATGCTGTCGTACCCTATCTGTAGCCGGTGCAGATGAGGGCTGACCCTGGCGGCTCTGGCCTCGTCCTACACTAGCAGCCCCACTGGTCTGCCCAGTACGCTGTTTCTTCTCAAACCCGCCGGTCTGAGAAGCTCTCTTCTGACTCCCGCTCTCGCTCATAGTCGGCGGCTCTATCCTGGTAGTCCATCAAGGACTCACAATGAAATCCGGCCATATAGGCCCGGGTGACATCCCTCAGTCGTCGGGAAAATAGATATACATGTTGATCCACAGAAGGTGCAGTTGATCCTAACAATGCCAGCTCCTCCTGGAACCTCCTGATAGCCTCGGAGACTGGTACATCCTCGAACCTAGCCTCCACAAAATCCCGCAGTTTCTCCCTCCTCAGTGAGGCAGGGCAGAAACGCTCTCTGATCATGGTTCGCATCTGATCATAACTGTCAACTTGTGCTCGTACAGATCTCCACCAGTGTTGTGCTAACTCTCTGAACAGAGTCTGCACCAACTCTATATGCCTGTCTGCTAGACATCTAATGGACTCCAGAGCTGAGTCCACATGTCCAATCCACAGCTCAACCTCGAGCCCCACCTTCCCAGAGAAAGGGGGTACACCCATCTGGTGAAATGTCTTCAACCAAGTGTCTGGTCTAGGCCCTCTATGCTCCTCTGTAGCTCGAGCAATCTCAGCAACAGGTGCCGGTGCAGCTGGCGCCTGAGTAACCCCGTGGGATCTTTCAGATGATCCCTCATGTACTGGCAGATCCGGGATAGGTCTACCCGCTCTGGCAGCCTCCTCCACTCGCCGGATATAGTCACGAAACTCTGGTCCTCCCATGGAGACATAATCCGAGTCATCTGACTGGACTCGTTGTGGACCTGTCTCCCAGCTATGCCGTTCCCAGTCTCAGGAACAACACTCTCAACAACGTCCTCGTGAACCTCTTCCGCTGCACGTGGCTCAACAGCGGAAGTCCTACCCCGTCCTCGACTTAGAGGGGGTCTACCTCTACCTCGTCCAGCTGCAGGTAAGGTTCTAGTCTGAACCATCTGCAGAGGACGTAAACCTAACTCAGAAGGCTATATATATGTCGTATGTTTATATCAAATCAATCACAACAGAATATCTATATATATATACTGTCGAGATCTTCATAGGGGTGATGGCTCACGTATACGATATCCCAAAACATTTTGTACTCATTTCAAAAACAAAACCTTTTGAAAAGTCAGACCCCTTTCGGGTTCTGTTTATTTATCTATTCGACCTTTATCGTAGATTACTAGTGCCATTGTTGTCAACCTGGGCTCTGATACCAACTTTGTAACACCCCAAATCCGTAGGAGTCAAGGTGCTACTGGGCTAGGATCTCACAATGGATCCTGACCCTAGCCTGACAACAAGTTCACTGAATCTTACAACAAGGCACCAATAGATTAAATACAAAACATCAAACTGTTATAAAACTATCAAAAGGTTTATACAAAGTACTGCTGAGTACAAATAAAACATAACATAAACATGATCAAAAGATCCCATACCACGAGGATGACCCAGTGTACGGAGCCCTCAGTAGATCACCCCTCTGGATCACTCTGCAGCTTTCCTAACCTGCAAAGGATCTGCAACACGGTATAAAACCGTTAGCTAACCATACGCATATATAAGAAGATGCATAGGCACAATCACACACCAATGAATAATAAACACATCACCATGTTATCACACATTTACCCGGTTTATTATCTTAATAACGTCCAGTCACTCAAGCGTATATATATATATATCAATATGAATATATGTGACACGATGAATATAACTCTCGCCTCTCGGGGATGGTGCCCGCTAGAGTGGGGATCCGGTCCCACCTCCCGTGTACCCTATGGGAGTGGTGCAGGTGGCCGGCCCACTGAGCTAGACTGCCCTGCCCATAGAGAACCTCCAGACTCCCAGCGGGATGAAAGGACAAGTTGTCACGGCACTACAATGGGCAGTCACTAAACCATAGGTAGGTAATCATCACAACTCATACACTCAAACATAATAACGCACACACCACTCATGCACACATCCAGTATATGGATGGTAGCTAAGTAAGTCCTATGGACTTACCTCAACCTCGGAAGTCTCCACTCAACTCAACTCAAACGGCTCCAGCTCTGGAGATCAACACTGCCTAAACAAGGTATAACAACATATATCATACTCATATCCATCACAGGGGTCACACCTAGACCCAAGGGATCCATAAGGATCATAACCTAACTCGTAAACCTCAAAGTCATAATTGGCATAAACGATAACATGATCATCCTCATTCTATCCTCATACACATACCTAGCATGACACTAACCCTCATACTAGGAAAGCAAAGGATATACCTTACTCTAGATAGAACCGGAACAAAACGCACTTGCGTGACACAAGGGACGCAGGGGCAGAAAGCAGGCAACCACAGGCGCGGAAGTGCTCGGCTGCGGGCGCGGTGACCGTGGCCACAGGAAAGCGCATGCGCGTAAGAACGTGGGCGCTGACACCGGGGTTGTTGCCACGGAGGCGGCAGCTTCCAGCCGCGGGGCGGCGACGATGCAAAGGCAAATCCCGCGATTCCTCTTCGGCTATTCTCGTGATCAACTCACGTCTTCTCTTCACCAAAATCAAGCTTATATATATACATACACATACCAACATCAATATCCTTAAACATGCATCTAATCCTAAGCTAGGAAGATGGAATCTAGGAAAGAAAGAAGAAGAAGCAAGATCACTTACCACCCTTGTGGTCCTAGGCTGCAGGGAGAGATCACACACCTCAGTAGCTGGCCTCCAAGCTCAGCATACACACATCCATCATCAACATCAACATCAAGCAACACAACTCTTCCAAACTCTAAGAAAACTCAAGCAAGATCAAGGAGGAGAGAAGGAGAAGCAAGGAGAACGAGGGAAGGCTGGAGAATGGAGGTAAAACCCTTGATCACGAGCCAAGGAAAGAATAAGAAGAAGAGAGGGTAAAGCACGGGTCAAGGAGTCAACAAAAACGGCTGCAGCCGCAGGAAACCGCAGGGGCGGTTCCTTGAGCCGCATGAGCAGGAACCCGCAGGGGCGACACAACCACCCGCGGGTGCGGCTAGGCCACACCTCGGCCAAAACCAAACTCATCTAAAGACCAAACTCGGTCCAAGAACTAGGGCTCTTACATGATGGAATAGTGTTTTATTCTTGGTTTGAATAGCTTCGAAATCCTAGTGGTTAGCTAGGGCTTGAACCTAGTTAGAATCCTTCTACCTAGTAAACTAAGTTGGAGTTGAGATTTACCCGGTGAAACCCCTTCTTAGATATCTTAGAGACTGACCATAGGTAATAGAGGTGAAAACCTCTATTAGGTTGAATGTGCTTAGATTCCTTCCTAAGTAGGGTAATACCCGAGACTTACCCGGTGATGGTTTACCTTTCCCTTAGTTTGTAGTCTGGTTTGTTTAGAATTTCCTACCACTCTACCTTGAGACTTACCCGGTAATAGGTAGTTGGTTTGGAACTAGATAGTCTTGAGACTTACCCGGTAATAGACTGTCAGCTTAGAAACGTTCTTCCCTGAAGCTTGTTAACCATAGATCCTTGAGAGATGTCCTGAGTCCATGCGTATAAATAATGACCTTGAACCCTTGGAATCCGCGTTCTCTTTTATTGATATATCTTTCGTTCGTTTGTTCTACTTAGTTTTCAATCAAATCCGATATTTGATTGCGAACTCTACAAAATCCACAAAAACCCTTTTTGATCTTTCTTCCCTTCTTTTCCAACCTCATTCTTTTACTTTGATTTACTCTATCTTAGATCACATTTACAATTCAGACACTTGGTCCCTGAGATCGACCTTGGAGTACTTATCCATACTGTGATTGACCCATACACTGTGGGTTCGCTGCATATTGAGTATTTATTACAAGTTTTATAAATCTAAAGCATACCGTGGTTTTTATTAACCTGTGAGCTTTTATCATTATTGATAAAGGTTTATAGAGGTGTTAAAACAACGAACATGCTAGAGCACGGAAAGCCACATGAACGCACAACCACTATTGATAGTAAACCAACATCAGCTACAAGGTAGTATCTCTCGCAGTTCAATAGGTAGTGTCACCAACAAGATATACTTCTAGTTCAACAGGTAGTGTCACTAACAAGGTAGTAAATGGGCAAGCTCCTGCTACTCCAATAAACACTCTTGTTTCATATAAGAGATGTGGTGATATTAAGGTCTCTGCCAAGACATCTGCCTTTGCTCAAAAAATTGGCTCCATTGTTGATAGTAAACCAACATCAGCTAAGGCTCAGAGCCGCAACGATTTTTTTAAATCAATGAAGAAGAAGTCTTTGGGAAGCTCATCGGCACATACATATTCTAGCACCATTGTATCTTCTGTTAGGGAGAAATCAGATGAATATGACAATGGTGCAAATGCTTATTTTAATCATTCCAAGGATGACAACAAGGTGAAATGCAATGGTGATGCTTGTACAAATTTGGAGGTCTCTTCTTACTTCTCCACTCCATTGTTCACAAGATGCACAAATTTGAAGGTCTCCTCTTACTTGTTGTGAAACTCATATGAATTTCACATGTTGCACTTCGAGTGGAGAAGCGTTGCATGAAATTGGAACCCAATGTATCATCTACATATACCATTTTATCTAACATATGTGCTGCTAATAAGATGTGGCCGGAGGTCAGCAGGATGAGGGATTTAATGTCGGTTGTAGCTGATAGAAAGGATCTTGGATGCAGTTGGGTTCAAGCTAGGTAATGAGGAATGGCTTCTAGTTCAGTTGCATTATGACTGCATTTCTGAAATCTATCAAGCTGCATATATAATGGCTACTATATATAAAGGACAGGTGGATGGTAGTGGGTTGGATAGGGTTGGGTGTTACTGTTAGCAATTGTGTGGGCCATGTTTATACAGTTCATTGTTGTCCATAGTCAACAAAATCAATTGTATTTTCTTAAGTTTTTTTGAAGAAAACTAGCACTAAGTTTGTCGTGTTTTGTCGCTCTATTTTAGTATTTGTGCTCATTGTAAAACAACATTATAAATTCAAGCAATATCACTTGTTATCTTCCTTGTCATTGATTGTTTCAGATGATGTTCTTGTGGTCTGGTTTATGCTTATTTAGTTAAAACACTACATATAAATCAATCATTTAGTTATCAATATTCTTGGATGAATCTCTTACTTTTCATATTAAGTGATCCTTTGTTGTGATTGCAAGTTCTTCTAAGTTCGAATGGCTCTTTATAGTCCACCAAGGGTACAAGCTAACCTCTTCGAAGTTTGAATGGCTCTTTATAGTTTGAATGGATCTTCGTAGTCAAAATCTTTAAGATTCATATCACGTTGGGTATTAAAAACGGGTAAGAAAGAAGTTGGGTAATCGAAGTGAAGTTGGATATAGAACGTTGGGTACTAAAATCGGGTAACAACGAAGTTAGGTAACCGAAGTGAAGTTAGAAATGTAAGGTTGGGTATTAAAATCAGGTAACAACGAAGTTGGGTAACCAAAGTGAAGTTGGATATAGAACGTTGGGTATTAAAATCGGGTAACAACGAAGTTGGGTAACCAAAGTGAATTTGGATATAGAACGTTGGGTATTAAAATTGGGTAACAACAAAGTTGGGTGACCGGAGTGAATTTGGATATGGAACGTTGGGTATTAAAATCGGGTAACAACGAAGTTGGGTAACCGAAGTGAAGTTGGGTAACCGAAGTGAAGTTGGATATAGAACGTTAGGTATTAAAATTGGGTGACTAATTTTTGGTAACCTAAGTTGGGTACACGATGAAGGTTGTGTATTAAAAATTGAGTATTACTATTTAAAGAAAGGATTCCTTCACAAATAGAAAGTGCATAGTTAGTTCTTAGGTATAAATTAGCCTACACATATCACACTAATAAAAAAAGGTGCATACTTACTTAATTCACCCTCCATTAAACAACCAAACGACATAATTTAGATTAATTTAAATCCAATAATTTCCATATAAAATTTATCCTTTTAATTCTCATCTTAATTTTTCTTTAAAATAACCTCTATTTCTTACCAAACAACCCTAATTTCACTTGAAAAAACGGTACCCAAATTGAAAAAAAAAAAGGTATGAAAAAAAGAATTGTTTGTACTAGTTATTGTCTACACCTAAAATAATTTAGGATTTGCCTTTGAAACCTAAAAGAAATAGACCGAAAATTTTGCACTTAGAATCCCCAAGCAATTTTCTATGAAACAAAATAACAAATACAAGTTTCTCATTTATAACATAAACTTTCCATAATAACAAGAATTAAAAACAACAATTTAATACAACGCAAAAATGGACACTAATCTTTGACTTGATGTTCAAATGTTAAAATAGAAACACAAGCCCAAGCCTTTGGACACTTGTTTGAGTGTGTCAATCGAATCTAAAGTCTTTCAACAAATGAAAAGGCAAATGGTGAATATGAACATGAAACCAGAGAGTATCGGCCAAGATTAGCACCGAGTCTCAGTGGACCAAGTCACATATGCTTTTTCTTACTTAAATCACTAAATTAATATTATATTTTTATTAAAATTTAACTTTTAGAATTAAAAATAGATAAAAGATGTATGAAACATGCCTAGATTGATATAAATTCGTATAATAAGACTCCTACAAATTTATAAATTAATTTTATAAATGCTACCGTTTACTTTTTTTTTTGTCCTAATCATACAAATATATAAATTATTTTTATTCTACTAATATATTGTACATCCTATATTATCAATAATAAAATTTATTAACATTACATAAAATACAATATTAAATAAAATAAATGCCTAAATACGCTATTAGATTTACTTTTCAACGATTATAAATAATTTATATTACCGAACCAAAAGTCGTTAACGATAGTGTTGATGGTTTGCCACTATTGCAATTACTTATTTATATACTTGTCCCAATAGAATTATATTTGTATTTCATGTCCCATGTCAATAAATATTAGAAAAAGTGGGGGATATTGCTTGCATCGTGCGTATACCCTCCCTCCTCTTTGCGATGACGTCATCATGTGGACATATATTAGTAACGCTTGAATATATAAGTACGGCTGTTGGTCGTCTTCTACTTCTCTCTACAATTGGTTTATTCTGTATCTGAGAAGCAGCAGAAGCCAAGCTTCTTCCGCCGTCTCTTTCCCAATTTGGGAATAAGTGGCCGGATTCCCCTTATCCTCCATTGCCGCTCACTCCTATCTTCCTTATAAAGTCGGTGACTCTCCCACACCTACCATGTCCCTCTTCCAGGTTTTCCTCTCTCTCTCTCTCTCTCTCTCTATCTCTCTCTGCACATACTCTGTTTTCCTAATCGTCTCTCAATTGAATTGTTTCATCCATTCTCCAGGATTTCTCTTCGATCCTGATGTCCTTCCACGGTATCAAAGATAAGCTCAGCATCATCTCAGGTACAGTTGACTTGTTTTGAATTAAATCTGCAGTTGATTTATGGATTTCATTACTCAAAATATGAATTTAGTATCTTTATTTGCAGAAACGCTTTTGGTACAGGCACCGCTAGCCATGCTGAACTCAAGCTGCAGCTCCAGCGACTCAGACTCGTGTCGAGATGACTCAGAAGCTCTAAAGCTGAAGCTCATCGCCATAGGCTCAATCCTAGTGGCCGGAGTAACCGGAATCTGCATCCCTCTCATCGGAAAAAGCGAAAGAGGATTCTTGAGGAGCAACAGCAACCTGTTCGTGGCGGCAAAGGCGTTTGCAGCAGGGGTGATCCTCGCAACCGGGTTTGTACACATGTTACCAGACGGATCCGAAAACCTCACCAGTTCATGCCTGCCTACATATCCATGGTCGGACTTTCCCTTTTCCGGCTTCATCGCCATGTGCTCTGCTTTAATCACTTTAATGGCGGATTTTATTGGGACCCAGCTTTATGAGAGTAAGAACAATACCGGCATTTCCAAACCCAAGGATGAAGCTTCACACGCTCATGACCATGCTATTGTTGTCGTCGAGGTTGCTGATGGACATGCCCATTCTCATTCGCATACTTTCGGAGGCGGAGACGAAGAGGCGGCAACCGGACGCAACGCCGTTGTTTCTCAGGTCAGCCTTCCTGTTTCATTAAACTCAATATTGGATGATCAATCTTATTCATAGCCAGTGGAAGTGGCAAAAGAATAGTTTAAAAAGATAAGATCTTTATTGCTTTAAATCAGCTTTTATGGTAGTGTACGTAGTTGAATGTCGTGAATAATCAGTTGGCGTAAGCATCTAACTAAAGACTCAAGCTTTACAGTCCCCAATTTGTTCTCCTACGAAAATGACAACTCGTTTTCATATATGGGCCCACAGGTCCTGGAACTCGGAATCGTATCACATTCAGTGATCATAGGACTATCGATAGGGGTATCCCACAGCCCGTGCACAATAAGACCGTTAGTGGCGGCGCTGTCGTTCCACCAGTTCTTTGAGGGGTTTGCGCTCGGAGGCTGTATTTCAGAGGCGTCGTTCAAGGCAGTGAAGACGGTGTTGATGGCGTGTTTCTTCGCCATAACGACTCCTGGAGGAATTGCTATCGGGATCGGTTTGTCGTCGTTTTATAATGCGGATAGCTCGGGGGCTTTGATTGTAGAGGGGATCCTCGACTCGATTTCAGCTGGAATCTTGATATACATGTCGTTGGTTGATCTGATTGCGGCGGAGTTTATGAGCAAGAAGATGAGGTCGAATATGAGGCTCCAGATTGTGTCGTACTTGGCGTTGTTCTTGGGGGCGGCTTTGATGTCCTCCCTTGCAATATGGTCATGATAGAACGAGTGTGAAGTTTGTGGTTTACAATGTATTCTTATGTTGATTAATAAATGTACAAATATATATATATATATGTTTATGTACGTACAGTGTTCAACTCTTTATGTTGACAGAGTGAGATAAGCAATTCTGACAAGAGTGAACTCTGAGTTTGCTGCTGCTTTTGAATTCTGATGAATTCAGTAATGATGAAGCCAGCAAATCTAGGCACCACAAAGGAGAAGAAAGGGAAGAAAGTTATGCAAGATGACTCTAATCTGGTGAAATATGTTAGCCAACTCTCTAAAGTGAAATCCGACTTCTCAAAAATCAGAGACTACTCCCTAATGGGGAGGATCTTTGGTGCACAGTTGGAATTCAGCAAGATATGCGTCAAACTTTTGTCTGACTGGAGGAGCATAAAAGGTGACATCCAAATCATCCTAAAACTCAACCACCAGTTTGAAATTAGTTTCTCGAATATATCTTTGTTCATATATTGATCCTTCGACATCGGAAGCCTAATTTCAACGTGTTCACTGAGAACATATCTACTGTTGATATATGGTCAAAATCCCCCCTATCTCACCGAAATATATTAACAAAAAAGTTATAAGAACCATCATAGAATATAACAAGGTTGGAAAATTCATCACTCAATCTACATCAATTTCGACATCGAACTTCTCCCGGATATTGATATTCCTATTCCCCATGAAAATGGTAAAACTAAACTCTAATTCATATGGTTTAAAAATTTCTCTAAAGGTTGTGGATTATGTGTTGTTAAAGATCATGACTTTGATCAATGTCCCATGAGAATGGCTAGAGTGAAAAACAAAATTTCTCGTTAAAAAACGAAAAAGTTTGGGTTGACAATAAGAATAAGAAGACCAAGGAGAAAGAGGATGATAACAACTAGACCCCGATCATGTCTCATAAGAAAAAGAAAATAACACCTATTGTATATGCTTTTTGTTTTTTTGTTTA
The DNA here is from genome assembly GCA_002319775.1 of Fagopyrum tataricum. Classification (NCBI taxonomy): domain Eukaryota; kingdom Viridiplantae; phylum Streptophyta; class Magnoliopsida; order Caryophyllales; family Polygonaceae; genus Fagopyrum; species Fagopyrum tataricum. The sequence goes on along the minus strand of CM008280.1, from coordinate 16,824,698 downwards.
TACAAGGTAAGCAAAATAGGTGGGTCAACATCTAGACACAGATCGGCCTACAACATCCTTACGGATGAATACTATCACATTGTCTAGGAGATCTTTCTGGTCTTCAGTGGCAGAAATCCATGTTTTGCAATCTTGTCCGCTACCGTGTTGATTTTCCTAAAGATGTGAGTGGTGCTTGCTTGAGAGAAGCCTGAAATGCTAGTGGAGATATTTGAAATGATCATAGTTGTCTCCCACGGGGGTATCCAAGTGTGGTTAATCGAGTTGATCAATATCAGGTTGTCTCCCTCAATCTCAATGGCCGTAACTTCTAAATGTTTGGCCTTTTGTAGGCCTTCCCGCAGAGCGAACGCTTCTGCCTCTAGCACTGATTCTGCATTACATTTCCCATTTTCATGAGCCAAATGAAGGACGTGGTTATCGCGAATGATGAAACCAAAAGCAAATTGGTTATTGTTGTTTGATGTTGCATCAAAATTAATCTTCACGAAATTTGCTTTTGGTTTTTGCCAACTGATATTCTTTGTCTTCCTTTTATGTTTATTATTTATTTTGCTCTTTTTTGATTGTCCAGTGTTTGCTTGTTCTCACTCTTCAATTTGTTTTAGAACGGTTTGTTTCAGATTTTGTATTGGTCTTTTGTTTGTTAAAGATTATTTGATTTCTATCTAACCAAATGTTCCACCAGATCATAGCCAGTTATCTAAGTTCTTGGGTTGAGATTTTGTTCTTCAATACTAGGAGAGTATCATAGATAGATTGATTATCTATATCAATATTCTTTAGGATGGTTGATATTTTGGTACTGTCCAAGGTCCGGTGAGTGCATTGACACTCAAAAAATAGGTGTTTGGCGCTTTCTGTATGGTAATTGTAGTACACACAATGCATAACTATCGGGATTCTTTGTTTGTCAAGGTTATCTATATCAATATCCTTCCCGCAGAGTGAACTTTCGGCATGATGCTCATGCCCCATATCCAAGTTTTGTCTTCCGATACCCCAACTTTTCGCCTTTGAATCATGTTTATAGCAAATTTAGCGGAGTACCATCCATCATCATTTGTTGACCAGTAAACTTTATCTCTTATTTCATTAATTGGGAGGTTATACTTCTTTATTTTACTAATGATATCTAACGGAATAATGTCTTCAAGTTGGTCTAGGCGTTGTCCATTCCACTTTTTATCCGAGATAAAGGTGTCTACCTTTTCCAATGGGTTGATAAGGGTTTGATCATACACTATTGAATGTAGTGGTTCATCCAGTAGCCATCGGTCTTCCCATAAATTTAGGGTTTTTCCATCCCCTACTCTCTAGCATAGGCCTTTATTAAATTCTTCTTTCAGTTTAGTTAGCTTCTTCCATTGCCAAGATGTATTTTTTCCACATTCATAGTTCCATAAGCTTTGGCCACGGAGATATTATTCTTCTATAACTTTGACACATGTTTTCTAGTTCGGCCATAATTTTCCATAGGAGTTTCATCTGAAGTTCCATATTTATATCCTCAACCTTTCTTATACTGGTGCCGCCAAAGGCTTTTGGTTTGTAGATTTTATCCCAACTAATAACAGGTGGTCATTTGGTCCTTTGTTCTAGAAAAAACTTCTGTTGATTTTATCTAGTTCATTATGAATGCTTGCAGGAAGCATAAATGCATGTATTATGTAGCTTGATTTTGCGTTAAGGTTCACTTTAATTAGGGTTGTCCGTCCCTCTTGTGAGAGAGATGAGGCTTTCCACTTCAAAAGCTGTTGTCTTGATTTTTGGATGACTAAGTTGAAATTTTCTTGGTTGACCTTTTCATTTATAATAGGGCAACCTAAGTATTGTTCTAGATTGGTGGATGAAGATATTTCAAGGTGAGATTGGATTCTTCTTTTGTTCGCAATGTCTACATTATTGGAGGTTTGAAAGGTAGATTTATACTAGTTTATTTGATACAGGAATAGAACCGTGGATTAGCCGATCTAGGTACAATGATCCCAAATCAGATAGGAAATGGAAATGGATGTTGGATAGACGTGAGAATAGGATGGAGATGGAAAACGTTGAGTAGAACCAAAAGCCGACGATGAAGAACCTTGGCTAAGTAGTCAAGACCCCGGCTCGTGAATGCCTTTAACCCAACCCCAATATAACCTTACACAAGCTCTCAACGGAACTAGCACAAGGAGGGACTCGTGAAGGCTCGAAGCACCAATCCAGATTGATTGACACAAACAAACTCAACCAAGCAAAACAACGACAATGCCAACCAAAGCTCTCTTTCTCTGATTGATTTTGTGAATGAGAATACAAAGTTCAATAATGAAGCAAAAATAACGTGTCTGACTAAAACTAACTAAGGAGATTATATAGACCCCTTTTCTAAACAAAAAGAAAATAAAAAACATTAGTGGAAGGAGTTACAAGAGAGCTCCCACAAATGTAACTAACAACTTAACAAAATAACTGTTAGTCAAAACATCACCATAAAAATAGATCCTTTCTTCCAAGCAACCTATCGGACGGCCGACGGGTTGGACGGGTTCAGCCGGGCGGGCTCATGGTTTGGCCCGGTAAGATTCGGCGTGTAGGATCCCGGCCGAGCTAGATAATGAAGATCCCGAGACGGTCAACCATTCCGGTCGGAGTGACATTGATGTCGAAGAGGCCGGTCGGTGACGAAGACTTCTGATCGGGTGTCTCGGCCGGGATTTATGAGCCTCGCTCGGCCGAGACTACTAGAGGGAAGTTTCTGACCGAGTGTTCCGGGCGGGATTTGTGAATATCGGCCGAGACTACCGAAAATTCTGGGCGAGATTTGAGAATCTCGGCCGAGACTACCGACAATTCCGGCCGAGATTTGAGAGTCTCGGTCGAGACTTCCGAAGACTCCGGCCGAGATCGACGATCCATGACCGAGAGTGCCAAGCGGGGTTTAGAGTTTGTGTCCGCTAGCGCCGTGGTTCCTGGGCGGGGATTAAGGTTCACGCCTTGTTCCGTCTGCCTCTCCTTGCTCCCGCTTGCTTCTTCCCGTTCCGCCTGCTTCTCCTTGCTCCAGCTAGCTTCTTCAATTCCGCCAAGCATGCTAGCTTGCCTGCCAAGCTCAGCTTTCTTTCTACGTTGATCCAACGTTTGCATGGCTGAGTAATCTTGATCATGGGTTCCTGAAATAGTTAAGAGGGTAATAAATGACCTATTAACATTAAATAATGCTTGTAAGCTACCATGCATTAACAATAACTCCCTTGACGTAGTCTCTTGAACCTCCTTGGCTCGTGATCTTGTGATAGGTCCTTGGTTCCTTTGGGAAGGAGGTGAGTCAAATGATGGCTCATGTAATGGCCCTCCATCATCCACCCTTTCTTGGGAAGAATTCGACCCCGAATTATCTTCGTGTTTGCTTCCTTCTCATAAGGGCTTAAGTCTCCCACGTTGAAAGTGGTACTTACGCCATAATCTTCCGGTAGATCCAAAACATAAGCATTGTCATTAATCCGGTGTAAAACTTTGAATGGTCCATCACCTCGTGAAGCTAGCTTTGATTGGCGTTTCTCCGGAAACTTCTCCTTCCTTAGATGCAACCAACCTAGATCACCGGGTTGGAAGACCACTCTCCTTCTTCCTTATTTCTAGATGCAACTTTAACTCCTTTCTTTTCAAGCTTAGCCCTGGTCTTTTCATGGAGTTCTTTAATCATTTATTCATGTTCCAAAGCAACAAAAGCTACTCGATCCTTTTGAGGAATCGGTAAGAGATCCATAGGAGTCAAAGAGTTAAAACCATAAACATATTTAAAAGGTGATAAAGAAGTGGAAGAATGCATGGTTCGATTATAAGCAAACTCGACATGTGGTAAAACGTCTTCCCATTCCCTTAAGTTGTCTTTCAAAATCTTCCTAAGGAGTGTAGTTAGGGTCCTATTGGTGACTTCCGTTTGTCCATCCGTTTGAGGATGGCTAGAGGTCGAAAATAGTAATCTAGTTCCCATCTTTCCCCAATGAGTTTTCCAAAAGAAAATCAAGAACTTAACATCTCTATCACTAACAATGGTCTTAGGTATTCCATGCAATCTAACTATCTCCTTGAAAAATAAATTTGCGACATTGTATGCATCATCAGTTTTATGACATGAAATGAAATGTGCCATTTTAGAGAATCTATCTACCACCACAAAAATTGAATCTCTTCCTTTCTTAGTCCAAGGCAGCCCTACAATGAAATCCATACTTATGTCTTCCCAAGGGGCACTAGGTGTTGGTAAAGGTGTGTACAAACCGTGGGGTTGTGATCTAGATTTAGCCTTAAGACATTCAATGAACTTTTTAAGCATGTGTTCTACATCTTTTAGCATGTGAGGCCAATAAAAGTGGGTTTGCAACATGTGATAGGTTTTATCCCTCCCAAAATGTCCCATTAAGCCTCCCTTATGGGCTTCTTCCACCAATAACAACCTAAGGGAACATCTAGGTATGAAAATTTTATCCACCTTAAACAAAAATCCCTCAAACAAAAAGTACTTATCATAAGGCCCTTGTGTGGTACATCTATGAAATATCTCTCCAAAATTTGCATCATCCACATATAATTCCTTAATGTAAGTGAAACCTAACATCCTAGAATCCAAAGTGGTGATCAAGGTGTGTCTCCTAGATAAGACGTCGGCCATTACATTATCTTTTCCTTTCTTATACTTGATAATGTAAGGAAAAGTTTCAATGAATTCCATCCATCTACCATGCCTTCTATCTAGCTTATCTTGGCTCCTAAAGTGTCTAAGTGATTCATGATCTGTTTTTAAAACAAACTCTTAGGGCCAAAGATAGTATTGCCACGTTTTGAGTACTCTAAACAATGCATACAATTCTTTGTCATATGTGGAATAATTTAAGCATGCACCCTTCAATTTCTCACTAAAGAAAGCTAGAGGCTTACCTTCTTGCATGAGTACGCCTCCAATGCCTATAACGGACGCGTCACACTCAACCTCGAAAGGCTTAGTGAAATCCGGTAGAGCTAGTAGTGGTGCCTGGGTGAGACGTTTCTTTAGCTCCTCAAATGCTCTTTCTTGAGGCTCATTCCACTCAAAAGGAACTTCTTCGTGGTCAAGGCCGTGAGTGGTGCTGCAATAGTGCTAAAATCCCTCACAAATCTTCTATAGAAGATAGCTAAGCCATGGAAGCTCCTTACATCACCAACCGATTGAGGGGTAGGCCATTCATTGATTGCTTTGATCTTTTCCTCATCCACTTGCAATCCATCGGCACTTACTACAAATTCAAGGAAAATGACTCTGTTAGTATAGAAATCACACTTTTTCATGTTAGCAAACAAGTATTCTATACGCAATGTAGCTAGCACATCCATCAAATGATCTACATGTTCTTTTAACGACTTACTATAGATAAGAATGTCATCAAAATATACCACAACAAACAAACCATTGTAAGGTCTCAAAATATGATTCATCAATCTCATGAAAGTACTAGGAGCATTAGTTAGTCCAAAAGGCATCACTAAACACTCATAGAGGCCAAACTTGGTTTTAAAAGCCGTTTTCCATTCATCCTCTTCCCTCATTCTAATTTGATGGTAGTCACTGCTGAGGTCAATCTTAGTAGAGATTGTGGCTCCATGTAGCTCATCAAGCATATCATCTAGACATGGGATGGGGTGCCTATACTTGATAGTAATGTTATTGATTGCTCTACAATCAATGCACATTCTCCAAGTGTTATCTTTCTTGGGTACTAGGAGGACTGGGACGGCACAAGGACTTAAGCTTTCTCTAACATACCCCTTATCCAGCAATTCTTGAACCTGATTTTGGATCTCTTGGGCTTCCTTAGGGTTCATTCTATAGGCCGGTCTATTGGGAAGAGTAGCTCCGGGAATTAAGTCTATTTGATGTTCAATGCCCCTAATGGGTGGCAAGCCAGCCGGAATCTCCTCAGGAAAAACGTCCTCAAACTCGTTTAATAGTCCTTGGATAGAGCTAGGGAGATGAGATTTGGTTGCCTTGGATGTTGTCACTAAAGACTTACACAAACTCATCATTAGGACATCCATAGAAACATAGTTATTCACATATTCATTCTTAGACTCAAGGTAGCTACTTGTTTGTTGGGCTAAAAGAGTTTGATGGGTTTTATCCTCCTTACACTTAGGCCGTGAGTTCTTAGATTTTTGGGAGGCTTCTTGATATATCCTCTTGTTCTCATAATATTCGGCTATTTGTAAGGGTGTCATAGGCTTAAGTGTTAAAGTTTTACCTTTATACTCAAAACTATATTTGTTAGAAAAACCATCATGCACAACTTTCCTATCATATTGCCATGGACGACCAAGCAACAAGTGACAACCATCATGGGCACAACATCACATACAATGATATCCTCATATGATCCTAATATTGACCCTAGTTTGCTTATTTACCTTAAGTTCTCCACACTCATTCATCCAATGTAACTTATAAGGCCTAGGGTGATAAAATGTTGAAAGTTGCAATTTATTAACCATTCAGTGCTAGCAATGTTGCAACAACTTCCTCCATCAATAATCACATTACACACTTTTCCTTTAATGCTACATCTTGTATGAAAAAGGTTTTCACGTTGATTATCCTCACAAGGTGCTAGTTGGACATGCAATGTTCTCCTAGCTATCAATGATTCACCATGCTCATACTCAATGCAATCATCACTTTCATTTTGCTCATGATCATCAACTAGTGCATTTTCATTATCAAAATCTAAGTCATCTTCACTTTCATATTGCCCTAGATGATTTATGATCAAAGTGCGTCTATTAGGACATTCTCTACTCATGTGACCTCTACCTTGACATTTAAAGCACACAATATCCCTAGTTCTAGAGGTAGAGTTAGAAGTACTCCCTCGAGGAACACTTGAAGGCTCATTCAAGGGTCGTGGTGTAGTGGAAGGTGTGGTAGCTCTTCTTTGGCCTTCTTGCCCCATGGTTGCCGATTTCCTCTCCTCCTTATGGCTCCCTTGTTCCCTACTTTGACTAGGTGGCCGGTGTTCGCTATTTTCACGCCCCTATAAAATTTTATCAATAATGATAAAAGCTCACAGGTTAGTAAAAACACGGTATGTTTTAAATTTATAAACAAGAAATAAACACCCGATCTGTAGCGAACCCACAGTGTATGGGTCAATTAAGTTAGGGTAAGTATTCCAAGGTCGAACTCAGGGACTAAATGTTTGGAATGCAGATGTGATCACATATAGCGTAAATCAAAATAAAAGAACGAGGTTGGAAAAGAAGGGAAGAAAGATCAAAGGAGTTTTGAAGAGTTTTCTGTAAAGTTCGCAATCAAATGACAGATTTGATCGAAAACCAAGTAAAACAGACAAACGAAAGTATATCAATAAAGAAAATGCGGATTCCAAGGATTCAAGGTCATCGTTTATACGCTCGGACTCGGGAAATCTCTCAAAAGACCTATGGTTACAAACTTCAGGGAAGAACGTTTCTAAACTGATAGTCTATTACCGGGTAAGTCTCAAGAATATCTAGTTCCAAACCAACTACCTATTACCGGGTAAGTCTCAAGGTAGAGAGGTAGGAAATTCTAAACAAACCAAATTCCGAACTAAGGGAAAGGTAAACCATTACCGGGTAAGTCTCAGGTACTACCCTACTTAGGACAGAATCTAGGCACACTCAACCCAATAGAGGTTTTCACCTCTATTACCTATGGTCGAACACTCAAGTATCT
>CM008280.1:16792686-16806969 GCA_002319775.1 Fagopyrum tataricum | reverse complement strand
ACAACATATTTAACAATATAGTAGTCAAGCTCAAATAATGATAAGACCAAGAGGGATTAGGGTGACATATGGGTTGAAGTTAGACCGTGTATCCTCACAACCCTCCTCTCATCCTCAAGATCACGTTCTACCCTAGGTACATTAATAGACACAAGCAATAATTTTAAATATCCTATATCTACTTGGAACATGTATGCTTCCCCAACGCCATAACTACATACAAGGAGGTTCATAAAACGTAAAATTTTTAAAACCCTTAAATCCAACGTAGGTTGCAAGTTATAAGTCTTTAACATATCTTTGATACCTCAGGTCATTATGACCTTCCTAAAAGGATATATTAATTTCCAAACATGAGACCTTGCCTTATATGTCTTCTTCAAGTACATCATATATCGATGGGCACACATCCAAAACATGTATCATTAGGAATAATTGTAAAGAGTGGTAATGAGGTTCAGTGTTGATTCAGGACTATGTGCAATTCTCACGGTCGAGTTATGGGATGTGGTGTATGGCATTAAAATTGTTTGAGAGATCGGTTGTTGATCGGTGAGTCTAAAAATAGACTCAAAATTAATAACAATTCTTCTTAGCGAAACGTACTCGGTACCACCCTCTATCAAGTCGGTTAGTTAGATATCAAGTTTATCTTAGAAAAGACCCGACTATCCAATTTTGTTATATCTACCATTAAAAGAATAGAGTAGTGAGCTTCTTACTAATATTGGCTTTAATAATATTAAAACTGTGACTAGACGCAGTAAGATATAAACTTTCATACTACTAAAGCTAACATCTCTCCTGAATCAAACTCAAAACAATTATTGGCATATTTTAATTGAGTTCTAGCTTTGACCGGCCAATTTATCAAGTGTATAAATTTTTCACGAAACACTTAATAGAAGAATGTCATATAACCCCAAGTATAAGATCGTGTCAATGCAAATATATGACTAACTAGTCAAGGGTCATCTCACAAGGACTGTGTTATCCTTATTCCATTCTAATTTCTAAGAAGCCATCTAGGTGAAGAATAAGTATGTAAAATGAAATAAAAAAGGTGTGATTAAATGATCATCCAAATCACTTTAAGAGTGGAGTGAAACTTAGACCAATCGAGTTGCCTTGGGTAACTACATTGAGTTCCCAAACAACTACAATCGAGCCAAATTCCTATAGCTTTCTATTTGATCGAGTCAAAAACAGAGTATGCAAGGTTGTGAAATCAAATTAGTAAACGACTAGGGGCTGGGGACTAATTCTCTCAATCCTTACTAATGTAATGTCAAATCATATTATAATGCCAAAGAGTGAGAACTATTTGCTCAAGTGCTCAAGTAAATGATGACTAAACAGTAGTATGCATATTTAGGTAAATGTAAATCTAATCATGAGTCAATCAAACATCAAGTGTCACATGGTGTTTGCTATTCCCAATATGTGAGTCAACTACGGTTTCAAACTAGAGTTCAATCCAAGATTTAAAAAAAGAAGCCGCACATGGTGTTTTCTATTTGCGAGCATAAATTGAATTGATCTAGAGTGAATTTACACTTTACAAGTTAGCAATCAATTAAACCTCACATGGATTTTGCTATTGGTTTAATTGAAGTACTAACTCTAGCAATATAGGTGTCTAACATATATGCATCACTAGATTATGGAATTACTTATGAGTCTTATCCATACTAGCCAACCAATTATCAACACATAGAAGCATGTTTAAGAACTAAACAAAGTGCATAAAAGGAACAATCTAAACATAGTTTAGCATCCGACTTTCATATTAACTTAAACATGGATTCTAGTGTTCTAATCGGTTTCCTCACTTCTATATGCTTACTAAATTTCTTTGATATATACTCACATAATTCTAGGCATTATAACAAATCCGAACACTACATAGCTTTGGATTGAGATTTTTACCCCAATCCCTAGTATGAAACTACTCACTCATGATGAGTGAAGATGCAATCAAATCAACAAAATCAAATCCATAGAATCAAAGAAGAGAAGAAATTATGAATATCAATCAAAGAACTAAGAGAAACGGAGTTATCAAACAAATATAAGGGGGTCGCAAAATATCCAGCTTGATTCAACAATGTGACTCGGCAAATATTCCTCCAGAACAACTTCGAACTTCAAACTAAACTAAGGAGTGAAAGCTCCAATCGAAGAGAAAGTTATAGAGATAGGAATGTGGAGTTGTGAATTGGTAAATATTATAAAGAACTAAGCCCTTTAAATAGGCTAAATTCAACTCCAATTCGGCACAAATCGCGAACCTCACCAAATGAATCTTTGCTTGTAACCGTCGTCACATGGCCGAGTTTGTTGTAATGGCCTACTCTTCATCCGAGTCGACTCCAGATCTACTCGACTGACGTTGTAAAGTAAGTTGGTGACATGGGCCTCTTCTTCAGGCGAGTCAAAAGTCGCGCTCGACTGGCACATGAGCGGCGTGGCATGTCTTCAGCCTGACACTCTTGGCGGTCGAGTCACTTTATCCACTTTAGTCGAGTGACTTTAGGCGGCCGAGTGGCTTCATGTATCTACTTTATTCCTTTTCCTAGGAGAAACTAAGTTATCAGGTTCGAGTCTAGTCCTCCTTCTTTGTACGAGTGAAAGGGAGCCTTCAGTTGAGTTTAAACAGGCACTCAACCTTTATGACTTGCATCTCCTTGGTGATGTTTGATTTCCTCTTGTATGTTCTAGCCTTCTTCGTGCATAGCTCTGGGAATTTCTTTGTTGTTTCCTTCCTTGCTTCCAGGTTTGATGATGAGGTGAGTTGTTTCCTTGAGCCTTAGATATGTCCTTTTATGCTCCAAATAGGCCTAAAATCACCTAAGCACAAGAGACAAACGGGAGTAAACAATCTTTGATGCAAATAATCTCTAGCAAAGATGTAAATGTCTAAACCCATGCAAAACTACTAAAACTACATGGAAACAACACGATAAAAGCAAGATATAAACATACTATCAAGCTCAAAGCCATAATACTCTTCCTCTTATCCTCTACACTACTCTCTCATCATCTCCAAATGAAAGTGCCTATTAACAATACCATATGTAAATTATCTTCCAATTATGCTTGAGAGATTTATATCTTGTTGTGTTGAATTGTGAATGTGGATATGCAATGTGATGTGTTTTGTTGAAGCATGATTGATGTGTTTTATAATGAGCATGATGATGTGATGTGTAAAACATGTTTAATGTTATTGTGGTGCATATCATGCCATGTTTACGAGAAATGGTTAAATGAACATGTTTTATCCTATTGAGGCGTGATAATGAATGGCTTGATAAGCTTGTTGAGGTGTATGTTATGATGGAGACCTGTAAAGGTCAAGAACATGTAAAATGGGTAAATGACGTTGCGATTAACCATTAGCCAAGTCGCTAGAAACTATAGTGGATGTCGGAGCTTGGTCAAGCCTGGGTCACTTGTGTGTTACGTCGTGCTTAGTTCGAGCCGGTGGTTGTGTAAGAAATGACACCAAGTATGATGGTTTTCCAGGCTCGGACTGCACACGTAATTAAAATGACAAATGTTTTCATTAACATGAACGAGAAGATATGCATACGGTAAGTGGTTAAGATTATTATCCCCACACAGAATCCTAAGACTCCGACTTAAAAGCAAAATGCCTGAATTATCATAATATGTGTAAGGAGGATGCTCACACAAAATCCATAATCATAAAAGTAATGATGTCGGACTCGGTATGTCTTGCTAATTATAAACTATATACTACATCATGTGCATCATTCATATAAGCGTATTGTCTCATGAGCACAATGTTTGGTATTTGAATACATGTGTTGTGTTGATATGATCTCTTGTGGATAGATTATGATCAGTAGGTAACAGTTTTAAACCGATTCTTTTCAGGTAACACTTATCATAAGAACGTTGTAGGAACGTCAACGATATGATGTGGACAATTGGGATAGTGTTAATCCATGGGTTGGTTGGACATGTTTTGAAACTACTTGCTAACAAGCGAGTCTTTTGTTGCCTGTGTACAACAGTGTAAATGTGATGTTTTCGGCTGATGTTTCCATACAACTATTCAGCTCCCATGTTTTGATTTGTCATTTTGGGTTAAGTACTAACTCCATGCATGGTTGTTCATGTAAATGTTTTCGAAATAGTAGGGTGGGTGTTTTTTTATTTATTTCATTGTGCTTCTTATTGCAAGGTCCTATTTGCGAATTAAGTTGTTGTCAAGCTAACTAATGGGACCAAATGTGTGGTCTTTATCCTAGTGACGTATTAAGTTATTAAAAACCTGGGTCATTACGAAAAAACATTGGATCACACCCTTATGCTTTGACTCATGTTTTGTATAATATCAATTTAGGGAATTTGACACGTAGTCCAAAAGGGTACGAGATGGGTTCTCGGGGATAGACATGACATCCAATTTGGTGAAAATATTGGCTTTGTTAAAAGTCCATAGCTTTTTATAGAGTTGGGGAATATTACGATCGATCCTCATATGAGACATATGAATGCCCACAACTACTTGTTTGAATCGGGGATTGGAGGTAGGAGGTCATTGGTAAAAGGCTCCTCCTATGTTGGTTATGAAGCTCGTTGTTATCCAACCCCTAAAAGTAATCTATAATGAGATGAGCTAATCTCAAATATTAGTTGTTAAGGATGAACTTGGTTGGAGTCATTCAATTTATGGGAATCACGCGGTTGTCTCTGCTCATAATAAGTTGCATATTGATAGTAAGAATCAAATGGTGAGAATGAGTTGTATAGAGTCAACTAGAGTATGAAAACTTAGTAGAGTAATCGAGTCTTTATATAAGAACCTAGTAAAAGATGTATTTATTAACGAAGAACGAATGTGTAGACATTTATACATAACTAATGTACGTACGTCCTACCAACAAACCTAGGAGTTATTCGGGCATTTACTTTGAGACTATAAGCCCCCTCGAAGGATGTGGAGATCCATTCGTGATGGCATGTTCACATATAACTTCTTTGAGGCTCCGTTTGCGGCATGACCTATGAGATAATATTTTCTCATATGTTTCTTGATAACGATTGTACGTACAGTGGGATTTTGCATAGGCTCTAATGGACATGAACATGAACATGGAGAAATGTGATAGTTTTTAATAATAAATTGAAGATGAGCGATAGGGGTGACATGTAAAAGATAGAACCGGGATATGTAGCTTCATGAGAAAAATATCTCAATCAGAAGCCTAAAGGAACCAAGACGGTCGTTTTAGTTTCATGAGACCTGCCCCACCTAGGACTATGAAAATCAATATAAATTGCGCATGAAGAAGCAATGAACGCACACACATCGGTGACATGTATCATTAAGAATAATGTAGGAAAGTGGTAGGGAGGTTTCTTGTTAATTTAAGACTATGCGCACTCCTTATAGTTGAGTTATGCGGTATGATGTTTGACCTTAAAATCGCTTGAGAGATCGGTTATTGATCAATGCTTTTGAAAATAGACTCACAATTTGTAAAAGGTTCTTCTAAAGCACAAGCTTCCTCGGTACTACCTTCTATCAAATTTGGTAGTTTGATGTCGAGTTCATCTTAAAAAAGGTTACACTATTAGTTTTACTATTTCTACCGTGATGCAAATAGATTAGCGGACTTCTATCTGTTTTGAACTTTCCTATTCAAATAAGTTTATTGTTTGACTCTCCTAAAAATATAATTGATTTTTTTTACTCGGATTATCCCAATCAATTACTACTTTACCGTTTTTATTAATAATAAAAGTATAACTAGATACATCAAGATATTAAACCATATTTCCGAATCAAACACAAACTATTATTGACATATTTAAATTGAGTTCCAGCTCAAAGTCATAATACTCTTCTTCTACACTACTCTCCCATCATCCCCAAATGAAAATGCCCATTAACAATACCGAAACACTAATCATCCAAATCGTCCCATCATTTCAATAAACAAATAAAAAAAATGCACATGGGACCCGCTTTTGGACAACCATAGGAACATTATCTTCTAATTATTCTTACATAAGAATAATCATCTCCTAATTACAATTATTAAATTGTAAAAATAAAGCATGCCTATATATAACCACAATTCACAAACCAAATAATAAAACACCGCAAACTTAAAACACTTGCAGGCAGCCCTGCACGTTCTCTCTACAACTTCATTCAAACAAACAAAAGAGAATCATCTTCAATCTTCATCTATTCCATTTGTCTTGTCCTTCTCATGTCATTCTCATAACCGCTTTCTTCTCTAGGCAAACCCTCTTCATCCAACGGCTAATATTTCATCTGGGTATCCGAGATCATGATGATCAGATAATTGGGCTTTTGAGAAAGAAGGCATGCTCACTTTTGGGTAAAAGTAGACACCCCTACACAAAGCAGACAACTTCTTCTTGTTTAAGGATTCAAACCGCTTCAAATTTCAAACTTCAACCCTAAAGGTAATAAATTACTGGATAGTATTATCATACATAACAACTGAAGATTCTCTTTCCTTTTCTATACCTAAATTATAACAATAAAAAGATTCTACTGTCGTTTTACTAAAGCTATTTCTTGGAAAATTCTTGTGTAATTAGGAGATGGAAGATGGATACGAACAGTGCCATACATTGAATTCGCCGATGAGTACGGCCGAATCATACGGGTACTGTAGAACGAATTCGGAGATGTCGACACTGTCGGAGGCAATAACGGAAAGTTGCTCTGAGGGGACTTCGCCGGTCAGGTGGGCTCCACAGCAGCCGGCGACGACGAGGGCTTCTCCGTCAAGGTTGGGGATGAAGAAGTACATGCGCTGTGTAGATGACAAGGACGGTGATCTTGAACCTATTGATATGGGTAAGAACATTATTAAGGAATTTCATTAGATTTTGCGAATTAAATAACCTCAAAATCACTGCTGATAAAAAAAAGAATTAATCTGTTGCAGAGCTAGAACTGATGAAAGAGAGATTTTCGAAACTTCTGTTGGGAGAAGACATGTCTGGTGGTGGGAAGGGAGTTTGCACTGCAGTCACCATCTCGAATGCCATAACTAATCTCTATGGTAAAATCCTTTTTAATTTCTATCTTTTGAAAGCTAACCTCATTACTCTAATCTGCAATTTTGCTCATCTTCAAATGCAGCTACAATTTTCGGTAACAATCTCAAGTTAGAACCTTTAAATCAGGAGAAGAAGCTGATGTGGAAAAGAGAAATGGAATGTCTTCTTTCTGTGTGTGATTACATTGTTGAACTAGTGCCTGAGCTCCAAGATGGAGCAAATCATGAAGTAAGTGTTCAATAAACAAACCTCTCTTAGGGTCTGTTTGGTATCCATATATGGGTATGAGATTGATATCGAATAGAAAAAGAGTCTTAGAGAGAAATATTAGAAAAGGGATGAAAATATAAGATACCAATATCTGATAACTAGATATGAATACCAAACATGCCCTTAGACTAAGTCCATAAGCCAAGAAGATAGAGATTGAACCTTGCATTTGCCTCTCAGGTGATGTGCACTAGACAAAGATCAGACATTCAAATGAATCTTCCAGCATTGAGGAAACTCGACGGGATGCTCATAGTATGTTTGTTCCTCTTCAACTTTCAAATTCCAAGGATGATTTGTGTTTTTTTTTGGCTTACATGTTGAAAATTGTGAATGAATTCCGACAGGAGATATTGGAAAGTTTTCGCGAAACTGAGTTCTGGTACATGGAGCAGAAGAATATATCAATCTCATCGCGCACAACTTCATTCAGGAAAGTTGTATCGCGTAAGGATGAGAAATGGTGGCTGCCTGTTCCTTGCATTCCGTCTGGTGGCCTCTCCGAAAGGTGTAAGAAACACTTGAAGCACCAACGCGACTGTGCTACACAGATCCACAAGGCTGCAATGGCAATCAACAGTAATGTTCTTAATGAGATGGAAGTTCCTGAATCATACATTACAAGTCTTCCCAAGGTTAGAGCATTTGCATCCCAGATACTCTGGGCTTATTTACTTAATTGAGAAACAAACTAATAATTAAAATGTCAGATTCGGGAAGGAAATCAAGGTCACGAGTAGGGAGAAGGTTCTCTAATAAGAAACTAAATCTGACACAAATCTTTGGTTCTAACAAAAAGTAAAAAAAATCAGTAAAGAAACCTAAAATGAGTACCTGGACTACGCTCATTTGAGCGAGTACAAGTAGCAAAGTAGTCAAAATATGAGAATGACAGTAAAATTTTCTTGTGTTTTCAGAGTGGAAAAGCGTGCCTTGGAGACGCGATATACAAGTACATCCACAACGCAGAGGAGTTCAATTCGGATCTTCTCCTTGACACCATAAATTTGACGTCAGAGCATGAAGCTCTTGAACTTGCAGATAAAGTAGAGGCGTCATTGTACACATGGAGAAGAAAAGCTGGGATGATCCATTCAAAGTCATCGTGGAATATGATGAAGGATCTCGTCTCTGAAGTTGAACGAAATGAGAAGAATCATATTCTAGCGGAGAGGGCGGAAACATTGCTCTTCTTCTTGAAGCATAGATACCCTGAGCTTTCACAAACAACACTAGACACATGCAAGATTCAATACAATAGGGTAAGTCCAACTGTATCTTATTTTTTTTCAAGTACAATGCTACAAAAAAATGCTGAAATTGTGTGTTTTTTTGGTACAGGATGTGGGACAGGCGATCTTGGAGAGCTACTCGAGAGTGTTGGAAGGGCTCGCGTTCAATGTTGTTGCGTGGATCAACGATGTGTTAGCTGCGGACAAATTGATGAGGAATCAAGAGCAATAAGAGGTTGCTAGACTGTTTTGAAGTTAAATGTAAAGGGGCTGAGTAGATAGCATACTTTTGAGTTATTTTGACTACTTGAAATAAATTTGAGCTTTGTGAGTTGATTTGAATCAATAAGAGCTTTCAAGTGCTAATTCAAACACATTAACCACAATTTCAAGTGTTGGAAGAAAATATGATAAAAATTGGGCTAAGGAGAAATAGGGCCATCCAATAAGTTTTGGAGACCCTATGTCAACATAAAATTATTTTTTTATCAATTAAAAATTTAAAAAAATACAATAGAAAGGTAATTTGAACTCTTAACCAATTGAGTTCTAACCACTCTGACAAATTTCTTAAACCAACAAAAAATAAATATCATCTAAAAAAAACTGGGACCTGTGCTGTTGGGTATCCTGGTTGGAGAAACCTTTATGTACTAGCACCACAGAAGAACACATGGTTACACAAACAGATACCAAAGTCTGCTCTTTTGTTATTAGATATTAACAATACAATGAGCTGAACCCTAAAAATTATCTGTTCCCTCTTCTATTTTATTTATAACTACCAGAAGTGGGAAACATTTCTATACATGATCACCAAAAAAACCCTCACACAGTACATCAGAATAGAAGATCAGACAACCTAACTCATAGACACAGTCGAGGGTGACGCACCTGCTTAACGAACCTATCTGTGTCTGGGAGCTGCAAATAAAGATCAAATCTTGTTCATATCACATGTGTGCTTTCTACTTCACATCACCATACAATATGCAGCTGAGAATTGTGTCTTCAATTAGCTCTTCCAAAATTTCTTCACTCAACTCAATTCCAATGCTTTTAGAATCATGTCTCAGATACATCCAAGTCGATGAATCTGACAAGTCTATTGCAATAGCACGATCTTCTGTTGTAGTTTGCACAGTCTCGTTCTGTAAGTGCCGATTAACCCCTTTCCATATCTCATCAATAACTTCCTTTCTCTTCAAATCCAGACTTATATAAGGCTTGGGAAATGAAGGGATTACATCAAAAACGCGTCCACAAATCTCAGTGAGAACCTCCTCAGTTATGTCAAAAACAAGCATTGCGTCATAAAAACGACAATCTGGAATTTCCACCTCATAAAATAATGATGGGTCAAGAAGATGTTCTCCTAAATGAAACCTCTCATGTAGCTGAGCCTCTGTCAAGCGAGATACTCTTAACAAATCTTTAACAAATTCAAAAAGGGATTCTCTCTCCTCTTCTCGGGTTTTCAAGCATGGAGTAGAAGGTGAAATCTGATCCTCGAATATAATCTTTCGTGGTTGAATTAAATCAGCAACTGCGTGTACAAATGTTCGTATATAACAGCACTATGAGGAATAGGTTTATGTATTGCAATTCACAACTGATGAATGTACTTTTGTTTCATGACAAACATACCAGGCAATGACTTAATGCTTGAGCTAATATCATCTGTTATAGAATCAGAATCTTCAACTTCCCTTGTTACCTTAACCTGCCAGACAGATGAAGTTCCGCATCCAAGTCAAATTTAATGATGGAAGGTTTTCTTTTGAACTATGAACAAGCAGGAAAAATAGGAAAGGAAAATAGGATTGAATGCAAAAACCAAGGTTACGTCATAAGAACTTCAATGACTGTCGATTACCGTATCTGTTTCCTTAGCCAACTCAATGAGCTCATTCGTAATGGTTGAAGGACTGCATGGTTCAGATGAGGTATTGACAGATATTCTCTCATCCATTTCAGCATCGTTTACTCTTATAGTCCCCAAATAACCTGGATTTTAGTTTCAAAGCTGGTTATACAAACCATACAAAAAACAACAGGAACATCATTAACAAAATAAATACCTTCAAGATGGATCTTGTTTTCAAGGTTTTCATCAGGATAGTACTCATCCTTGATATTTGATTTTTTAAGCTCAATATCATCCACAATTTTTTCATCAATCGAGCCTAATTCACTATTACATACACAAGGATGATGATTACTGTCATCTTCTACTTGCTGAGCTGTACTCTGATTGTCAATTTCTGATTCTTTGCAAGGAAACACATTTCTCGGACTACTCGTTAAGTTGCGATACTCGTCCTTTCTCGGACTACATAAGGGTGAAGAGTTGTAATCAGTCCAAGAAAGAATCCTCCCCAGTTGCTTTGGGACTTTCCTGCTTAATAAGTCCATATCAGCATCACCAGTTCCTACAATTTCAGCAAGGTGCTTCTGCATATCTGCTTTTTCCCACTTCATAACACCAAGAGACTTTCTCGGTATCTTCTCAATAAAGAAATGGTCCCTTGTAGGAGATGCCATTGATAGACCTTCTCCACCGACTGTTTTGTCCGGATTACCGGGAACAGGTTGTTCCTTTCTCATGGCATGTTTCAATTTTCTCTTGAACTCGGTGAATAAGAAATTAGTAGATGCCCTCTCACTTTGAAATTTGCTTACATCTTCCATGGTTAATTGTGAACTTTGTAAATCCGCTGACCTTGGCTTTAAAACAATGATTGTACTTGCATTTTGAGAAACCTCATGTTTCTTTGACAAGTTTTTCTCTAGACCTTTGAACTTTCTCCAGAAAAAGCTTTGATGCTTAGTTTTTCCGTGTTCTTGTTCAATCACCTTGGAGTTGTCATCTTGATCAGCGTGATGATCCACCAGCTTCTGTACGTGCTTCGCCAACTGAGAGTTCGGCTCTTTTAGAAGTTTTAGGAAAGCATCTTTGTTAAGATTCAGAGTCTGGAGTGCTTCAATGAGTTCTCCTGAAGGTTGGAAATTCGTGTCTCTTGTAATGTTTTTTTCATTGACAAAATGGCTTACAAAAACCTTGGTTGCTTCCGCCAATTTATCATCACTAGTTTGGTCATGTTTCAAACAATTGACATCTTTCACATTTATTTCGGTGCACAACTCTGTCATCATCTCACCAACCTCAAGGCTGCTCATTGATTTATGCTTCCGATGAGTAGGCTTCTCACTAAACATATTGACATCGCTTAGGTCAAACGATTTCTTATTTGTGTGCCAACGGCTCTTTCTTCTTTGGCCATTTTGTTGTGATGCGGATTGTTCAGGAAATTTTTCAGAATTATTCATTTTCGTTGGCTGATCCTGCTTGAGCATCTCTTCTTCCATTAATTCTTTCACACTCATCTTATTCGCAGTCGCAGTTTCACATAGATCGCCGCCCTAAATATATGGTACACATTCGGAAGGGAGATTAGAATGGAATATTTGCAAAATAAGTATGAACTCATGCAAAGTGGATTTAACTAAAACAGACTATTGAAAATTCTTTCTTTGATATATATGTATATGTAAATTTTCTTTTTTCTGAACTTTGGCAGACAGAGCAAGCATGAAAATTGATCAGGAGCAACAAGAGGGTGAAACAGTAAAAAGACAGAAAAAAAAGGTCACTTACTTGGGCAATTCTACATTCACAAGAACCTTCAAGTGTGTCCAGTTCATGGATGGTAGATGCAGCATCTGCTAAATAGAACCACACAAACAATTATCACTCACACATGCTAGAAAAGGGAAGTCTCCATACTTGTCATTTCTTAATAAGTAATGTAACCTCAAAATAAGGTATATGTAAGCACAACAATATGCAATGCTTCAACATCTCAAAAATTGTGTTCAAAGGATACTTTATGTACAGCATAATTCAATTGTAAAATATCTATCAACAAGACAAGTAATCTAAAAGACAATCTAACCAGTAACACGACGGCTTCCATGCCTCTTATCAGCAAGCAACTTTTGAGAAGGACGGCCATGGCGAAAGTCAAACATGTTAATCAGACCCTGCATGCATCCTGAATGATGCCCTTTATGCTTAATTTCTGGCTTTGGTGATCTCTTTGCCATAACCCACCAGCTATTCTTGATATAAACACAATCTGTCAATAAATACTATTGAAACTTCATTACTCAAGATAACAAAAGGTCAAAAATTCACTATGATCTATAAATTCATGATAATCCATTGATCAGGACATCTGCTAAAACAACTGAGCTCTTTAAATTACAAAAGAAAGTCATAACTCCGACAACAGGAACCACATACAGAGCTGATCAGAATCAAAACAACATCCTAACACCCATAAATCACATAAATTGAGTAAACCTGAGAAAAAAAACAAATGACTTGATCACAAAGAGACGATTACCTTACCTGATAGAAAAAGTTAATACTCCATTGCAGTTGCAGGTCTTAAGCTTTCCACAATAAGAGTCTAAGCACAAGTTAAACAAAGGGTTGGAAAGTAAAGCTGTAACCCTAGCTTCCTTCTCTGTCAAGCACAAGCCAATTAGTTTGGTTTATCAGTTCCACACTCAAAAAGAAGCACCAAAATTGTATGATCGTAACAATGAACCAATCGATCTTCAGCTTAACATTCAAGAGTAGGAAAAAAGGAATAAGCATATCACACAATAAGCTTGCCTTGTAAAGACAAAATTAGGAGTTAGTGGACCCTTCCAGCCGACAGATTGAAACGCGCAATTCTCTAAATTATACTTTTTCTAAAAGGGGTACATCAAATTCCAACTATGATCGATCTAATCATCATTGCCACGTAACCTAGAATTCAACATCTGGATTGCTAATTCTGCACTGAAAGTCTGAAATCCCATGTATTGATAACATTCTATGGAATTTGTCCGATCTGCCAAAGTCAATAGGCAAGACCGAAAATATATGTTCGACATCGACTCTTTTCCTGTCACTCGCAATTTATTTAGTAATTAAAAGTACAGTTGAGAAAGTAAAAGGCGAAAGAGAGAAGAATTAGCAATATAATCCCGATTGGGACAGCATAGAAACGCAATCGAAACACGAAAGCCTCGTGATTTGACAAGCTTTTCTCTGCTCGTCATCTTGATATCCAATACAAATATAAAATATATAAAGTTTAGCCATTTGAAGGGTTCTCTTTATCATTCTTCTACAGGGTTGGGTAAGATTTTGGAGAAAGTGTATTCTCTCTTTCGTGTCTTTGGATCTGCAAAGTAGAATGGTGGAGGGAGATTTGAGGAACAACATGGACTTCTGCTGACAAACAAGAAGGAGATGATGATTTTGGTGGTCCGAGAGGAATGGTTTAGCCGGTCCACTTGATTTAATATGCCCGGCCCGGCCCAACCCAAAACTTGGACTCATCAAATTTCTTTACACCAAATCAGCAATACTTGAATAGTAGTGTATTACACGGGATTTTGATAAAAATATTATTTATTATTTTGTTTCTCGAAGGGATTATATATAAACTATTTTTTTGTCATTATATAGAATAGATAATAAGCAATAAATATTTGTACACTTTACCTATAATATTATATAATACATTTTTTTTCTCCCCCTTATTATATTAATTCATATATTAATAGAAATAGTACATTGGTAGCATATAGTGTTAAATTAATTGTTATATATAAATTAATTTAAGAAATTACACAATAT